>CM050410.1:19035005-19047505 GCA_027580255.1 Therioaphis trifolii | reverse complement strand
TAATAATTCCTACGACGGTCGCGTGGGTATTATATTGTTATATACAAACGGAACAAGCGAAATCTTCACCGCACGAGTCGGTCGGACAATGTGTACTCGGTGGCGTATGAATAAATCGCGAGTAAGTGAATAACAATATTACATCGGCAACATAAATCATTACCGTATTATTCACCATAGATAGTCGTTACCAATACCGTATTACGGCTACTCGGTGGTTATTATCATTATTATCATTTGTTTATTTTTTTTTATTTTTATTTTGTTTACAGTGCTTTTATCGAATGTAAATTAAATTCGTCCGAGTTGCTCTTTTGATGGAAACTCCATCAAAAAGCAAATAAGACGGACTGTATAATTTTTGCGGATTACGAGCTTTTTTTTTTTTTTTTAATATATATTATATATATTATTCAGTCGAGTTTATCGGTCGGGAGTGTTTTTTTTTTCGGATTATTTAACGAAAAACAGTGTTTATTTGCCGTAGCGTGTACAGCGTGCAGTATACTATATTATTAATTATTTATTATACTTGCACAGCACACCGGATTAAAAATCGCAAAAACAAACACGGAGATTTATGTTTTACTTAAATAATGTACATTAAATACCGTAATAATGCTGATAACGGTTTAAGATTAAAACGCGTGGAAGAGATTTCATAATCATCACGCTAGCGATCGAACGGAAAAACGAGAAGGAAAAACGAACGGAAAATCGATGTAATTATGATGGCCGAAGCACACGAAACCAAATCAAACTCTGCAGTGTACTAACGCGTGTTCGTTTTCGTCCGTCGCATTGTTTTGTTGTCGGTGTCACGTCGAATGTGTGACACGGAAAACGGTGACAGAAAAAGAGAGGATATATTATTTTTTTTTAATTTTCCATTAATTGTTCACGAAAACACTGTGAAAACAGTGCGATAAACTTGGGGAACAATAAAAAAAAAAAAAAAAAGAAGAGAATGGATTTTTTATAGAGTCCATACCGTTTATCAATCGACCGTTTTCAGCGTGCTGAAATAATTTTTGTAAGCTGCACACCGCTACTTAGGATAATTAGGCATTATCGTTTATCTACCGCCGGGGTGGACGGCCCGACGTGAAAATCGCCGTTTTTACGAATTTAAATCGGAAACTGAAAACGTTCCTCTACATGTTACTCTTGTTTGTTTATTTATTTTTGCATAATGTATGATCGACCACCGCACAACATCATAGAAAAGGCCACCGGATTCGAAACAAACCGATTGTGTCCATACGTATCCGTGCGCACGATGTATTATGCATAAGTTTCGTGGTAATATTGTAATAATACCACAGTGTTCTATCGTCGTAATTTGCATACATGCATATTTACGTGCGTACGTCTTGTTTTCGTTGAAGTGCGATTTTTTTTTTTTTTTCTATTCGTCCGAATGTTCCGAGGAATTAAAAATCGAATTACGTGTACGTATTATGCAGTGCGATCCGGCGCTCGGCAATCGTATTCATAAACATCTTATCATGATACACGATCGTGAAAACGTAAACGTTGTGTTCGACGCCGCTAACTCTAAAACTAACGAAAAAACATACGGGATTCTCGGCCACGTCGGCATAGCAGGTAACGAATATGCCGACCACCTAGTCAGATCCACTGTCTCCCTTAGCTGTCCCTCAAGTTCTAAAATTCCCTGGGCCGGTTTTAATCCTAATCTCAAGACTTGTATCGAAAAACTATGGCGAATTCGTTGGGAATCCCTCCCTCCTAATTTTGCCCGCTGGTATAAATCTATTTGCCCAACTATCCCCCGTTGCCCATGGTTCCACAATATTGATATTTCGAGGAAGTCCATTACTTCTTTCTCGCAACTCCGATTTGGTCATTATACCCCTCCTTTAATTTATCTCTAAATTACTCCCCCCTCTGTACTCTTCACTCAAATCCCCAAATCTGTGACATCTCCCATAATATCCTCTTCAGTTGCCCTAATCTATCTCTTGAGCGTCAAAAATGAATTTCCTTTCTCAACCTTCATTCCATACATTTTGACACAAAAATTATTTTCTCCTCCCAACAGCCCAATATTAATCTTTCCATACCTATTCTACCATTCGGGCTTTCTCATTTAATCAAATAACACTCCCAAATTTTGTTAACCCTTATCCCTGATTAATTGTACTACATATTCTCAATAAATAAATAATAATAAATAAATAAAAACATACGGGATTTATACAAATAGTGAAAGGACGTGACCCGTGTCGAATTTCGATATTCACCGTCGGATCATTGTAAATATTGAATAGATCAACGAAAAACTGAGTAAAAACGGTAAAATCGGTAAAAATCCGCCGTAAACGAGATTTTCACTGTTCAGATTTTAGGTATTTAGTCATAAATCGAAAAGTATTGAAGCTAGAAACTTGAAAATTTTATCCAATATCAAATACATACTTTTTTATGTTGGACAACATTTTCAGAACAATTATAGCACTTTTGACTTACATATAGAACTTTTAATTTACCAAATTGTTTGAAAGTTTTTATGTAATATAATTTTAAATATTTGACAAAAAGTTCTGAAAATTTAATATGACCTTACTCATATACCTACCTAATTATCCTAACAAAAGTTCAAAATCGTTAGTCAGGATTTTTTTTTTATACATACTTTAATAAATTATCATACGATTTTTTTTCGATATTGTCTGATTTCTTTTAAGTTTATTTTTAATGAGTTATAATTGTTATAACAATTGAAGTTTAAATGAGTTATATCTAATTGAATATTTTATGAGGGTTTAATTACAAAAAAACTCAACAAAAATTATACAAATAACCGTAAAATACGTAAACAGTATTTAAATAATAATATATTATATTACACTAAAGCTTTGCTCAGAATCGTTTTATACTAAAGAAATGAGTCATCATTTCTTTAAAACTTAATACATTCATCACCAATATCTTGTCCGAGGACCGAAGGGACGAAGGACGAACTTGTACCACCATCATCTCACTTACCAGCTTTTTTTTATTTTTTTCAATTTGTAATTTAACATTCGGATGCAATATCCGAATAGAACAATCCAGCAGATTCTTTACAATCACTTTAGAAACATTCAATAGAGAATACAGAATTTTTTATTTCCGTTTAAAAATTTCGTCAAAATTTGTATTAGATCTATTTGTATTAGAATTATTTTTTGCTAGGCACGCTTGTTATGTATTTTCGTTTTTCGAAATCCTAAATGCGCCACGCAATTATGGTCGTAGTTCAAATCGAGAATACAGAATTTTTTATTTCCGTTTAAAAATTTCGTCAAAATTTGTATTAGATCTATTTGTATTAGAATTATTTTTTGCTAGGCACGCTTGTTATGTATTTTCGTTTTTCGAAATCCTAAATGCGCCACGCAATTATGGTCGTAGTTCAAATCACGTATAGATGCATATACCAAGTACGTACATTTGGCTTAAAATTTATCTTAAATCAAACGATTAAACGCTGAATATTTTTTTCCCCGTACATACCACAGTACATAATACCGTTTGAAATGTATTAAGTTTGGCTGGTACCGAATTGGTTCCCGAGCTCTAACCCCACATGCCGAATTGGTTCCCGTTTGAAAAAGGTATTTTATTAAGGTAAGCTGAATTGGTTCCCGTTTAAAAAATGTATTTTATTAAGTTGAGCCGAATTGGTTCCCGTTTAATTACGCACATTTTCTTTCTGACTGTCAATTTAAAAGAAGCCTTGGTTAAAAATGTGCGTTTATGTGTGTTATAAAACAAAATGATATAATACATACAATTTTAAATCGTTGATTTGCAAATTTAAAGCAAACTTCTATATATGTACATATATCTCAATCGTTATCTTAATTGATAGGGATATCACCGATAATTTGCTAAACTTCCAATATATAAATATATTGCCATCTTATTGTATATTATACTATTTATACTATAGATTATACAGTGTAGCCGTGTAGGTACATTTATATTTTATACTGTCTAATTTATATTTTGTACCAAATTAAAGATTACCTGTATACAAACGGGAACCAATTCGGCTCAACCTAATAAAATACCTTTTTTAAACGGGAACCATTTCGGCCTAACTTAATAAAATACCTTTTTCGCACGGGAACCAATTCGGCCAAACCGGAACCAATTCGGTTACTCTCTTTAGTTTCACCGTAATTAGTCATTACTAATTACTTAACAAAATCATAATCCAAAATAAATTATTGAACACAATTTTACAGGGCATGGCACTGCATCTATTAAAATGATTACGACTTGGCGGCGGTGAGGTTTTTTTTTTTTAAATCAAGTCGGAGATATTTCGAGATATTTTATAATACTGTAACGCTGCACTCTGTATTATATCGCTCGACAAACGTCTACGGCGCCACTATTGTGCGCCACCGTTTTATACGTATAATATACACGCGTATAAAACTTTAAGTAGCGAGTAATTTATGTAGACACACAATGTACGGTATACATTTTTTTCCCTATATTTTATCTTTTAAATAAATAATAAAAAAAAAAAAAAAAACGGATAAAATAAAAAATTGTTTTACGTCCCGTGTATATTCATTTTACATTTACCAAAGAGAGCGCATAATACACTTACGATAATAATAATAATAATAATAATACATTATTGGTTTTTATAGAACGACGAGGCTCGTAATTATTTTTATAGTTAAAAACTCATAAAAACACGGTTACTTTTACCTATTCACGTCTTTGTGTGGCTGCAGTACTTATACGCGTTCGACACTTTATTAAATTAACGTAGCTATAACATAATGCCGCCATCGCCGGTTTCGAATATGATATTTGTACGATTTTAATTAAAACACTATGATAAAATATTAATGTTTGAAAACAGCGCTGAAATCCGCTCGCCGAGACTGTGTAATGTGTATAAACGAGCGTATCGTATTATATTAAGGCAGAGTTTTAGGCTCGAATTCGGAAGTTTAAAACGCCTTGTTTGAAACTCCACAATTACGATGCGCTGTTTCGCTGTACTACGGGTTTTTTCTCGCCGAGATTTCGCTAAACGATACGAACAGAGTCAATTTTTTGTGGGGAGGGGGGAGGGCACAATAATAATAATAATAATATTCGAATAGATATTTATTTCATTCACTTGCTATTATTGCACACCGTGCCGTAAACCGTTTTAAAGAACCTCGTGAAACCATAATGTTCGATAGTTAGTTTTAGGTGAGGTTAGATCGGGTTAATTATTCCTGTGTTAATTTTCAGTTTTTAATTTGAACAAAATAATTGTGTTGAATTGCATTAAGTCTTCATTTTTGTTGTTATTATCAGTATTGAAGTTTGAAAAAAAAAAATAATAATAACAATAATTTTTTCATGTTTTTTCTCGGTGTCACGCAAAATTCGTTGTTATTACAAAAAAAAAAATTGTTTTCTTGTGGACTATTTTTCTACGCTCATTTATTACAAGCAGAACACACACACAGACACACACACACTGCATACAATTATCCATGCAATTGCATACGTTTTTAACGGACAACACTAATTTCAATGAAATTTTTAAACAGCAAAATAAGTAAGTGCGATTAAACAAACAGACGCACGTATAATTAAACGGGCGGGTGTTAAAATATACGACCAAAGAGAGTAAAATATTATAATATTTATATAACTCGACGGATTTAAATAATCATATTTATATTATTTAAATTAGCGCAACAGTTGCGACTCGGAAAATACTTGCCATTTCTATATTTTCAGTTTCCACAATGACTAAAAACTGACGAAAAAAAAAATAACTGAAATATAACAAGGTGAGTTACAAGGTGAGTCAGATCTAGGTATTTGACAAAAGCAATTCATTTTTTGTATTTATTATTTAATTTTAATTTTTTTTTTTTTAATTAATACTTGAGCTATGAGCTACAACGAAATTTCATTTAAAGATTTTCTTTGTTTTTAAAATTCAATTTTTAAAATTTGAAATTTCACTGCTCTGTTTGGTGAAAAATTCAAAATAACTATTTTGTGAAGCGGAGGTTTAGAAAAATTTTGGTGCTTAATTCTCTAATGAAGGTTAATCCATTAATTTTTTACGATTTTTCTAATTACGTAAATAATTAATAGTAATATCGTGTTTCATATTATATCATCACTTATTAGTGTATCCACTGTTAATTGAATGACTGATCAAAATTTAATTTATTCCAACATTTTTTTCATCACACGTAGCATTAATTGCATAGTGATTAAATGATAGAGCATTATCACATCGATATCTTAATATGCACAGAATAATATTTTTTAAATCTCGTACATGATTTCATGAAATGATTAATCGAAATCACTGACTTAATATTGACTGATCGTACTGTAGTTTTAATTATTAAATTCGCATTTTCAAAAAGTTTAGAAAATCATAATGAATTAATGACCATACTTTAATAAGGTCTTATAATACCATATTTTTTCTGAAAATGATTAAGAGATGAACAGCGATAACTGTATTGCGACTGTGGACAGTTTGTTCGGCATTATACATTGTTATTCGCATGATATTTTGATACGTCATTTAAAGAAAATAGAAAAAGATTAAATGAGAATTAAAAAAAAAAAACAACATAATATTCTTTTTATTCGTAATAAACTTGATTAAACATATTTTTGAATAAACGATAAATAGCTATAACAATAGTACAGGTATAATCGGCAGGTGAAAAGGTGGTCAACTAGGTAGGGAAAATAGGGGATGGGACATGACGGATGCCGACGAAAACTGGTCGCCGCTGATAACGTTTCTTAACTTGAATAGACTTTAGTATGAAAAATAATTATTTATGTATCAGCTGTTATTTGATATACCTTTAATATTTTCAGATTGGATAAAATGTATATTAGACAATATACGAATTGACAAAGGCATGGTAAACATTTCAAGTTTCAAAATAAGAATAAATAATCCGCCTATTTTCAGTGACATAATGTATTGACATAAATCATTGAGATACATTTTTGATGTGAAATATAGATTGACAATTTATGCTTGTATACAAGTACATTTGTTTACATAGTGTAATAACTATGTGTATGTGGTTTTATTTAAATTCTAAAGTAAAAAGAATCTATTGATTTTTATTTTTCATGGTCTTTCTCGACTATATCACATTGACGTCTATAGCACCCCCAAATTTGGAAACCTCGTCGAATAGTGCACAAACAGTGTGCGATTTGTTCAACTAGACAATAATTTATGTTGAAAATATAATTTTGAATATTAACGAAATAATAAATAATAATTAGCGAATGAAAATCATAACCTCGACTGTACGTAACGTCATAATATGATACTCGTAAATTATTATTCATTACCGTGTGTGTATTCAATTGGAAGTGTGCAAATTAAGGAACTATGTGCGTGTGATTTATTCGTAGCGTTTTTTATATTATGTATAAACGACAATAGTTTTATTCAGTAGTCATTTGCTAATTTGGTTAGGTTGAGTTTTTTACATTGAAGTCTTTGTGATAAATACGGTAATAATGAAATACGCGGTAGCACTTGATATATTTCCTCTGTGTTTAGTAGTGATATTCGAATCAAGTACCCACCTAAACATTTTAAGATGACATGTATTACGTTAACAATTATAACGTGCTTTCTGGCACACGTAACATAATGGACGATTCTTTTTTGATTTAAATTTTCAAAATATTAAATTATTTTATTAATACACGACTTATGTGCTGTGTTAGTTGTCTGTTTACGATAGTTTCTTAAATCGTAATTAATTTCAGATTCCGAGCGAAGCGAAGGATCTATTGGTTTAATAATTATTCGTTGAGAACTGTAATCTGAGAAGGGGTTTAATTAGAGTTTTCGAGCTTATGATTCCAAATCATCAATAGGAATTCATCGTAACTTGGTAACGTCTGCGATTTTTTATTCAGTTCAGAAGTTAAATACGAGTACGTATGATAAATTGATTAGAAACGCACACAATGGAATAATACCCTCTAACGATTTGTGCATCGAATACCTAATCAAACTAAGAATCAATAAAGAAACCGTGCAGTCCCATCATGCCGAATCTCATTTCATCGAATTTCAAGTCGCGAAAAAAACAAATCCAAGTTTATTTATTTATAATTATAAAAATTACAAATATATTTGATACCTGTGCTTGATCAAATTCGCAATTATTAATCCGTAATCTTATCGTTAACAATAATAATAAAGTCATTTTTATTTAAATAGTTATATTGGGATCGTATAAGCGGACACGTTAGTAATCCGTCCAGTGAAAATCCAGTTAATGAAGAATAGAAGTTCGATTGCGGCAGAAAGGTTTCTCACTGTAAGTACACACTATATAATGTATATGTGTTAGGTTCAAATTTAAGCCAAAATAGGCCACACTTGTTTTGATCTAATCCAACAGTTTTGTTGAAAAAACATAATGCATTTATTATTATTATATAACTTATATAGAAAAATATTGTTGAAAATTTTGTATAGGTAATAACTATAATAACTCTAATAATAATTAGTGAATTTGTGGAGTGTTTCTTATTTACCGATTTTTAATTTTTGTAATTTCGTGTAAGTAGGTACTCATAAAGTCATATTTTTAAAAAATGTTTATTTAAAATAATTTAATCAAATTGTTGAGTGATGCGATCAAAATAATTTTATCTTTTATACTGTCACCATTATCTTCCTATTTATCACCTTACAGTTTTTCTGTGTCTAGAATAGAATACTATTTCATGTGTATCTAAAACATATATAAATCTCATTAATATTAAAAATTAGTTTTTTGACGTAAATTTTGTTATTGTGAACGAATATGATATGATGAATTCATACGCAATTTAACGGGGTTTTCTGCCTTCTAGACACTGGGCATAAATGTGTGATATAAGGAAAAAACCTCTTTTTCAAAAAAAAAAAAAAAATAAAAAATCCATTAAATATTCATAATAGTATAATGTTCATAATAGTATAATATTCATAATAGCATAATAGTATATGTTATAATGACTAACTTTAAAGTTTTAACAAGAAAACATTTTCTTGCATTGGAGTTGATCGACAATAAGACGAATCTCAGAAAATTTCCTTTAAAAGCTAGTTTAAAAAAAAAAAAAATTACAATCACATTTTTATCAGCTAATTTCCTTAAGGTTTTTTTGTTTGTTTTTTTTTTTTTAATGCAATAGTTTTTTATATTTTTTATAAATTAAAATATTGACATTTTTCAAGCGTTTTGAAACAGAATTTAGATTTGACTTTGAATATTGATTGTTATTAAAAATGTCAATATACGTATAAAGACATTTTATAATGACTAACTTTAAAGTTTTAAAAAGTAAAGACATTTATAATGATACTTCTTAATATTTGACGCCTTATAAAACGGTTTTGACTAGACTTAACACCACCGTTATTTGGAACTCGTTTCATATGCCCCTAGAAGTACGAATAATCTTGCTCGCATGTATCGATATTATTGTGTCAGAAAGTATTCGAGTAGCCGAGTTCAAATTAAAACACGAGAAACTAAAACTACCCGACGGTTGGAGGAATTCGTTTCTATTTTTTGGAACCTGTGTCATAAAAGAACCATCCCGTGAGACGTAGAAGAGTGTGAAAACGGATCGAGAATCTCACCAAAATTATGAGAAAAAATGATTCGACGGTACTTGTAAAACTTTGTGAACAAGTCATCAAAAGATTCCGAGAAAGACGAGTGCCGTCATTTCTCACTTTTTCGATTTATTTGCCATGATTTTTCAACGTAATATTGTGGCCCGATTCCCGGACGCCCACTCGTTCATCAGCAAATTTGTAGAAATAAGTAAATATTTGCCTGACATTTTTTATAACGTTATTAAAAAACGTTGTAGGATTAAAAAAAAAAAAAAAAAAGAAGTGAAAACCAGATAATGCACGAATATCGTTCGGATGACGGACGTAAGCATCGTCGTGTCGTTGCAATCGACGGGTATGATATTATGTCTGCAGGCTGCCGTTGTGTAACCGTTTTTATTTTATTTTATCATTGCAAGACACTCGTACGGTAAAACTCCTCGAGGTTATGTAGAATTATAATTGGGGGAAAAATTAGCGACGGTAAAAGGACGCGGTGAAAACGCACTGAAACGTTTCTGAAAACCGAAAGACTCGTGTGTCACTTATGGGGGTAAAAAATTTTAAAGAGGCACGTGGAAGTATTTTTTTGAAAAGAATAGGTACTCAATTCCACCCTTCTCCTACCCCCACGGCGTTCGAGCACCGACGACTGCCGTACGTCGCACGTCATCGCAAAGTATACGTTTTGTCTCTCTCCGCGTGTAGAGCAGGTTTCGTTTTGAAATTACCCGTGTGTCGTACACTCTACTCTGAATAAAAATTAAAAGGGTTTACAATCTACAGGATGACCCGAAAAACGCGCGGCGTTTCGAGAAGCGAGTGATACGATACATCGACAACGGTTACGGGCGAAGTTCCAATGTTTGTGACAAACTTGTTTGGTTTCGTTTATTTATTCGTACGGTGTTTTATTCGACGACAATATTACGAAGCATCGCTAAGCGGTCGAAATAATCGGTTAGTTGAGATACCAACACCGAGTGACATTACGCGACCGCGGGAAAATCCACACGTATACGAACCGGACACGGAGTTTGGCGAAAATGGGATTTTTCAAAACCGATTACAAGATATGACAAGATTCGATGATTTAATTTCTGCGATCAATGTTGATTTTGAAATTTTTCGTTTTGGAAAAAAAAACCCCGTTTTCGGGCAGTCTCACCCTGTATCGCAACCATCGGTGTGAGTGTGTGTGTGTGTGTGTGTGTGTGTGTGTGTGTGTGTGTGTGTGTGTGTGTGTGTGTGTGTGTGTGTGTGTGTGTGTGTGTCAAACCAGACGCTCGCAGACTTGATTCATATTATGCTGCGTCTACATTTTTTACGAGTCCCGGATAAAATATTTTGTTTGAAGGACTATAATAATTGCATATGATCATCGCAGATAATGGGACGAACATCAATATTCTTCCAGCCACAACCGGTAAGTAAATTTATATTAAGATAAATAAATACGAATATTATTTACAATTATAAACGACATGACATGACAACAAAAAAGAGTGTAATTATATTACATATATTTATTTTATTTATACGTCATCTCCTTGTGAAAAAGCACGCGTTCGACGAATGCACACTGTATTTTGGCGCATTTGGCGATCCGGCTGCAGTGAGAAGAAAGTTTTCGACTTTTTTTCCGGTCAAAATCGGACTATTTTATAAAATGTTAGTCGACATTATACTCTATTCAGAATACAAATTTACTGTCCGATTACGCAAGGAAAAATTCACGGTGCTGCGTCGAATCTCGGACGTTGACACATATCTGTACCACCGCGAATCAACCTCAATTTATCGGAAATACAGTTACGCCGCTTGGGATGCGTTTGTTTCGAACGGAGTCAAATATCCTTAAAAATATTTGCCGAATTTCCGCGTCTAGTGCAAAAATAAAGACTGTAGTTAAAAAAGGTTATGATTGCTGGCGGCCGTTTGTTTATTATATTTCCTCACGAATTCCACAGTACACTGAGACTATAATGAGTGTCGCGTTGACGACACAACAGTTCTATTGGAAGTCGCCACAATCGTCTTGTGTCGGAACAAATTTAAAACGTAGTCGTAGTAAGTGGCGTCCGATACGGCTTCGGCTTTCGAAAAAAGAAAAATCTCGCGAGCAACTCTCGTGACAGTACAAGTGTACAGCACGGCCATGTGTGACTCGTACGAGAAAAAGAACGGGTCGAGTGAGTCACACGGTCCATCGGCGAATACTTTTTATCCACAATAATCGAGTTTATGATTTAGATTTAAATTTAAAATTTAAAACATGCACGTAACGCACTTGATGACAACGTTCTTTTATTAATCGAAAAAAAATATTGTTTTTGACCGGTCATGAATTACCAATTGTTATTCGGATATAACATGATAACATATTTGAATTAATTGGTGTGTCTTAAAAGAAATATGATAATAAATAAATACATAATTTATCATAATATATAATATAATTGGTTTCTTTTATCAGTTTCTTTGGAGATCTACTATAGATCATCATATGTCATACACTTGGGTATAATAATTATTGTGCCCCGTACGCTTCTGCCACTCGACTTAGTCAAATCGGTATGATGACTTTTCTCTCGGAGCCTGTAATATTAATAATCATCAGAATAAAAAATCTGTGCAAACTCGAATCAATTATAATATTTTCTGCAATTTCTAACACTCTCCTAGCGGATTAAGAGAGATTATCAGATGTGAGCATAAACTTTTTCAATCGAAACGGAATTTGAGAATATTGATCGTATATTATTGACGACTTTGCCAACACGAAGCCTACGATTATCGATTTGTAAACGGCATTTAAAATACAAACTTCGTATCA